>JAJIBD010025538.1:0-45530 GCA_021461705.1 Cryptotis parvus | reverse complement strand
GTCAGAACTCCGGATTCCTTCTCTCGCTTGAGTGAGACCTGATATTCCAAGCATAGCTCTTTCGATGCCTCTCTGGGAGACCCGAATAGCATTCTCATCCTGCTTTTACAGTAGGGCCCAGGTCTCTGAGGCGTATGTTAATGCAGGGAGAATGGTGGAGTCAAAGAGATGTGCCCGGAGCCGGAGGGTTCTTTGTCCTTTTAGCTATTTCTTCGATGCCTTTGGAAGGCATTCCATGCCGCTCTCTTCCTCCTGCGCAGCTCAGGTTTTAGGTCGTTCATCATGTTGACTTCTCGACCTAGGTACACATAACTGCTGCATTCAGAGATGTTTGTTCCATTGAGAGTGAATGGGGCCTCTGGAACTAGTTCATTTCTCATGAACATAGTTTTCTTCAGATTCAGCTGTAGACCTACCTTTCCACATTCTCGGTCAAAGTCAGCCAGCATTTGTGCCGCTTGGTTAATGTTTGGTGTTATTAGAGCGATGTCATCAGCGAAGCGGAGGTGGTGTAGTTGCCAACCATCTATCTTCACTCCCATTCTTTTTCCCATTCTAATTGTCTCATGATGTTCTCGAGGGTGGCAATGAAGAGTTTTGGTGAGATGGTATCACCCTGTCGAACCCCTCTTTTGACATGAATGATCACTTCTTTGTAGAATGGTGAGATCCTGGTGGTGAATCCGTAATACAGCTCACGAAGGATCTTGATGTATTGGGTTTGAACACCCTGTTTGACTAGGGCTTCGATGACTGCTTCAGTCTCCACAGAATCAAAGGTTTTCTGTAAATCAATGAACGTGAGACAGAGTGGCATCTTGTACTCCCTACAAACCTCAATGAGCTTGGCTACTGTGTGGATATGGTCGATTGTGCTGAATCCTTTCCGGAAGCCTGCTTGCTCGCATGGTTGTCCTTCATCTAGTGCTCTGCTAATCCTGTTCAGGATGACTCATGTAAACAGCTTGTAGATGACAGACAACAGGCAGATGGGGCGATAGTTGCCCGATGTCGTGAATGTCTCCCTTCTTGAACAGTAGAACTGTCCTGCTGGTTTTCCATTGGGAGGGCACCTTGCATTCGGACAGGTAGCGTGTGAAGAGCCGAGGCTAGTGTATTGATGAGTACCGATGGCAGATTCTTCAGGTGTTCGGGTCTGACTTTTGTCTGGGCCTGGTGCTGTTCCCTTCTTTACCGATGAGATGGCATGTCGGATTTCAGAAGGGAGAACGTTGGGAATGACATATCCATCCTGTGGAATTTGGTATGTGGGCAGGTGGATGTGGCTATCAAAGAGATTTGAGTAGAAGTCCTGAATAATCTTCTCCATTGCCTTTCTGGAAGATGTGATAGATCCATCAGGGCGTCGGAGGGCAGTCATCTTGGTCTTATAGTTGGCGAAGGACAGGCGGGCAGTGCGAATACTTTTCCCGGCTTCTGCCTCATCTTCCAGTATTTCTGCTCTTCTGTCTTTGAGGTCTTCTTTTATCGCTTCTCTGCACTGTTTAGCAAGCTTGGACATTAGCATTTGGTCTCCTGAGGCTCGCGCCTTGCCACATTGGCGAAATGAGCTCAAGAGTTTCTGAAGACAAACGTCCTTTTGTGTCTTTTTCTCTCTCTCAGCATTCTTCGCACAATCATGGAGGTGCTGAACCAGTCGGTTGTATTCTTCATGGATGTCATCAATGATGGTATCTTCCCATGTTGCTGCAATGGTGCCAAAGAGTTCCCTGTTGGTGGTCGTTCTGGGAGTTCTCTTCTTAAACTTTTGCAGCTTTTTCTCCCCGTTGCGGGAAGTAGAATTTTGCACGAAGGAGACGGTTGGTCCGATCCTGTCTGGAATTTGGGGACGACAGCAACATCGGTCAGACAAAACCGTCGATTGAAGATGATGTGGTCAATTTCATTGTGGAACTGTCCGCCAGGAGATTCCCATGTCCAACGTTTCGCTTCAGCCTTCTGAAACTGTGGGTTCCCATGAAGAAACATACTAAGGAGTAACAAATGTCCAGATGTCCAGAAACAGCAGAATCTGCAACTGGTAAATAGAACTGAGCTTTACAAGGTGGGTTATGAGGGTGCTGAGAAAATGTTTCAGGGAATGGAACCTGGTGGAGGGATGGTGCTGGAAAACTGTATATATAAAATTCTATCATGGAAAGAATATAAGTCACTGTGCTTCAAATAATAATTTTTAAAAAATAAATTTGTCTTGAGAAATGAATGATTTTCACTTCAGAAATCTCATGGTAATATATTTCATACAAATTCCTGAAGCAACAAGATGCCTTTGGGCTATACTGGCATGTGATAGGATCAAATGGAAATGATACTGGAGCCCGCTCAAGCAAATCGATGAATAGTGGGATGTTAAGTGATCAAGTGACTAATTCACAAGTTGAAAATAATTTAATAAAGATACTCTCCCCTCACTGTGAAGTCAATCTAAATGAAAGATCCTGTGAGAAGAGCGAGACAGGATCAGTATAAGCTCATTGTAAAGTAGAAATACTGACCCCGGCTCTGGGATAGAAAAGAGATATGAAGTCAGAGTGTGCACCACACTATCATTTTATCTATCATTCCTGTGTTTACAGACTTTGGAAAAACACTTTGGTTTAGAGAAGCAGGTGATAAATTGGTTCATAATCAAATTCTTTCAGAGATGGAGATTAAATATGCTCTCTGCTATGTAGCCTAGGAAGTTCATTGCTAGAAAGTGAATTTGTGCATATTACCCAAGCGATGTTGTTTGTTTAAGTGAGTAAGGAGATGAGGGATTGACATGATTAAGGGAGTAGTACGGCAATTTGCTTTGTACGTGTGAGAGTTTAAGTGCTGAATTCACCAAATCGACAAAGTTGGACAAGACATTATTCCAGACATTTGCAGAAACCTTTGGAGACTTGACAATATGTATGTAAATGTACACAACATCCATCTAAAACAGACGAAAAAGGAAAGGGTGATTTGTACATAAGAGTCTAGTGATGGACATTCATAGAATGTGATAATGTGCATGCAGTCTTAAAGAGAAGTCTTAGAATCTTAAAAGGTGTACCACTCCAAAACACAGAGTATTAGGATATACAGCACGAACTACAAGCTCATTAGATCTATAAAAAATTGGAAAGAATAAAATGCATTACTAAATGCAGTTCCTTTTCTTTCCATAACCTTCAAAGTAATTACTTTTTGATTTTGAATAAAGAACTGCTATAAGAAATACTGTACTAAAACAAAGGTTTCTCTTTCATTTAAAAAATTTTATTACAACACCTTGATTTAAAAAATAGTTCATAATAGTTATTTCAGGCATACAATGTCCCACTGCCAAACTAACCATCAATGTGCTTTTCCTTCCACCAATATCCCCAGGTTCTCTCACATTCCTCAATCTACATATACCCTTGACAGTCATATAACAAATTTATTTCATATTACTTGCTCCAACAAAACTTAAAGGAAAGGAAAATGTAATTATCAGAAATAAATCAATACAAGTCTTTTTTTGTGATTGATTGCCATATGTTTTTAATTTACTTTTCTTTATCTTGTAGAGGAAACTTACACACCACTAGTGAGAGCCATACTCAATGCTACATATTGGGAACTTTTTCCTGTCCTTTAAAGAAGCTTTTTCATTTCAAGGCTCTTCAAGTTGAATGAGGTGTTCATTTAATTGAAGTTTTATGCTATCTCTGCTCTAATAGAGTCTCATTTGATTGATTGCTGTATATATTATGGACTTGGCTCTGTGTGTTAAGTTATTTCTATGATCTTGCTGTTTTTAATATTGTCTGTCTTTGAATGTGTCCATCTCGAGTATAAGGTGTCATGGGGTTTTCCTACTTTGTCTATTTTTTGGGACACTTTGAATCTCTTGGATCTTGGTGCATATATTACTTAACTCTAGCAAATTCTTATCAATAACTATTGTTTATTCATCATATTTTCTTTCCTGTTCTTCAGGAAATTCAAGCTCCAGGTTTATCTTTCTTTGATCATTTTCATTAAATGCAGGAAGTGTAACTAACATAATTGTGAGGCGCATGTTATTGTAGATAGATCTGTAGCCGTTCAGGATCTGTGACTGGGGTCTTATTATGGTGATTGGGTATAGAGGCAGCTGAAAGCTGGCCAGAAGGGAAGAACTTGGCCTCCAGTTCTAGAGTAAGCTTAGTGATGTAGGAAGATGCAAGCCTCACCTGGGATGGTGGAGCTGTTAACTAAAGGTCCTGAAATTTATTTTTTATTTTAAAGAATATTCCCTTTATTTATTTTGAAAAGTTTGACAGATATATTAATTATTTTTGGTGTGTTTTCTTCTCAAAATGAGAAAAATTTTAGACATAAAAAACATGATAAAGACCCGAAGCGCGCCCAACTGCCATGGAGAAGCTTGCTGCCTCCCTACCCCAGCCACTGCCATCCCACCACCCTGCCACCCCCTATCTCAGGTCTGTGAACACAACCCCAACCCTGCACCAGAGGACAGCCCAGACCCCAGCCTTTAACCAGGGAACTCCAAAAAAGGGAACTGACATCCCCGAGCGTGCCCAAATGCCGTGGAGAGTCATGTTGTCCCCCCTCCCCCAGACGCTTCATCCCATCACCCTGCCAACCCCTATCTCAGGTCTGTGAACCCACCCTGTGATGGGAGAACCCCCAGACCCCAGCCCAAAAATAAAAACCATGCAGGCACTGTTGAATCCACATGAACTACTTTGTGTAAAGGGTTTCAAGGCTTCAGTGAACTTAGGACTCAACATTTCTCTCCTTCCACAAAACTCTGGAAACAGCTTAGGCACCCCCTAACTTTACTATCTAGCCTCATAAGTTCATACAGTTCACTAATAGCAAAAGGTTGTAATGGTCAAGCAACTCAGAACTCTACCAAGTTTAGTAAATGAAACTGCTAGCCCAGTTGATCCAAACTATTATGATGACCTATATAACCTCTCTGATAAGGAATTTAGGAAAGAACTGTTAAGGATGCATAAGGAGCTTAAAGAAGCAATGAAATACAAAGTCAATAAAATAGAAGAGGAAATAAGAGTAGAAATGAGAAAAATGTAAACAAAAATGGATGCAGATATTACAGATATTAAAAATGTAGTGAGTTAAATTAAAAACCCATTGGAAGGCCTCTGCTGCAGAGTAACAACTGCTGAAGAAAGAATTAGTGAGCTCCAAGATGATGTACAGAGAATCTCTAAACAACAAAGGAAGATGGAAAAAAGACTCACTGTAAATGAACAGACAACAAGAAATAATCGGGATGAAGTTAAATGGAATAACATAAAGAATATTGGGGTCCCATATGGGCAAAGAAGATAATCCGGATAGAGATGCAACTGCCAAAACTATCATTGCTGAAAAGTTCCCAGAATTAAAGTGTTTACTCCCAGATTCAGGAGGCATGAAGGGTACCAGCTAAAAGAAACCCCAATAAGAATACTCCAAGACACATCCTAATTAAAATGACAAAAATGACAGATAGAGATAAAATACTGAAAGCAGCAAGAACAAAGAATGAAATTACATATGAAGGAGCAGCCCTAAGAATCACATCATTTTTACAGATGAAACACTCTGAGCCCTAAGACAATGGTGGGACATTGTGAAAAGATTCAATGAAATGAAGGCCTCCCCAAGAATACTTTAACCCCCTAGACTCACTTTCAGATTTGAAGGGAAGATACACCACTACAAAGAAAAGCAACAGCTAAAAAAACTTCATACACTCAAAATCAGCCTTAAAAGAAGGACTGAAAGGACTACCATAAGATAAGACAAACCCCCCAAAGCACATGTTTAAATAGAAAGATGGTGCAAAATCCCATGACAATGATCTCTCTCAACCTTAATGGTCTAAATGCAACAAAAAGAGACACAGAGTGGCAAAATGGATTTAAAAACTAAATGCAACCTTCTGCTGCCTACAAGAAATGCATCTGAACAATCAGAGCAAACACAGACTCAAAGTCAAAGGTTGGAAATCAATTCTCGATACAAACAACTCCTCCAAAAGGGCCGGTGTGGCCATACTAATATCTGAAAGCATAGATTTCAGTCTGAAAAGGGTTAAAAGGGACAGTGAAGGTCATTTCTTAATTATCAAGGTATATGTATATCAGGAAGAAATTACACTCCTAAAAATATATGCAGCAATATACTTAAAACAACTGCTAATAGACTGCAAAGAAGACATTTACAGTAACACAATTGTAGTTGGAGACTTCAACACTGCTCTACAAACTCTGATAGATCAAGAAGGCTCAAACTTACAAAGAAAATACTGTGCCTGAAGGAAGAAATAGAAAAAAGAGGACTGGTAAAATATATATATATATATATATATATATATATATATATATATATATATATATGTACATATATATATATATGTATATATATTTACCATTTTTCTCCAGTGCAGAAGGAACATTCTCCAAGGTAGATCACATTCTGAGCAGCCAAAAACATACCTCCATAAAATTAAGGAGATAGAAATTGTGTCAACTATTTTTTCACACCATGTACTGTATCACTGTCTTCCCGTTCATCATCGATTTGCTCAAGCAGGCACCAGTAACATCTCCATATGTCTTGTCTCATACAAGTAGAGCCCGAGGGCACCTGCTTGCTCCAGGAACATAGAGAGCCTCAAACCATTCCATCAGGTCATGGGAATGAGGTCTATAATTGTTACTGGTATTGACACAGATACACCGGGCAGAGCAGAAACCAGCTTTCCCCGTTGAACACCCCTGCATTCCATGGGCCACGAGAGCAACTTCCGACCTGAGTCCACCATCCCGATGTTGCCTCAGAGGAGCCCAGAGAAACCCCCACACATTGCTGGCAGCAATCTTCATAATCCACACTCCGCAGCTGGTAAGTTCTCCACCCAGCAGATTAATCCAGTCTCCAGCCCTGCTTGTCAGAAATCCAGCCTACAAGGACCCACCCTGCAGAGACCCGCCCTTCAGAGGAGAGTATTTCAAGCCCAGGAATGCTTGAGCCTAAGACAGAGATACACCCTGCAGAGCAGAAACCAGCTTTCCCGTTTCGGGAGGCCGCTGCACTGACCCGTGATTTACCTAAAATTACCGTAAATATTCTACCCACCCCTCTGAGAGAGCCCCACAAAGTAATGAGTCTGGCAAGCTGTCCAATGCGTGTTCGATATGCCAAATCCAGTAACAGAATTGTTTATTTTCCTGACCCCAAAAAAGCCCTTAATAAGGCAGCAGTAAGAAAGGCAAACAAGCAGTGCCTGATAAAATTTCACTGCCATCCTAGGCTGCCAAAACGAAGAAGGACTAAAATGACTGTCTGTACTTTCAATGCACGTACACTGGCATCGGAAGCATATATTGAGGATCTGATGCTGCAAGTGCAAAAAAATCAAGTACGACATTATTGGTCTGACTGAGACGAGGAGGCGTCAGTTGCATCATGCTGTATTTGACACCGGAGAAGAATTGTTCCTTGGAACATGCGACGAAAAGAGGCATTGGTGGCATTGGTGTCCTTGTCAACACGAACATGGCAGTCAACATTGATTCATTTGAATGCCTAACAAACCGAATAGGACAATTACACTTGAAGAGATGTGGCCCACTGCCAGCAATTTCTATCTTCGTTGTCTACGCACCAACATCCACATACAAAGAAGATGAAATTGAGAAATTCTACATGGAATTGGAGGAGTTCTATAAAAAAGATCACAACTTCTACAAGATCATAGTCGGTGATTTTAATGCCAAGATAGGACCAAGAAGATCGGCTGAAGAACTCCACATCTGGACCCATGGCTAAGAATGGAACGATCAGGGTGAGAGACTATCTAAGTTCATCATATCCACCAAGATCATTCATGGGAACTCACAGTTCCAGATGGCTGAAGCGAAACGTTGGACATGGGAGTCTCCTGGCGGACACTTCTACAATGAAATTGACCACATCATCTTCAATCTACGGTTTTGTCTGATTGATGTTGCTGTAGTCTCCAAATTCCAAACAGGATTGGACCACTGTCTCCTTCATGCAAAATTCTACTTCCCGAAATGGGGAGAAAAGGCTGCAAAGTTTAAGAAGAGAACTCCCAGAATGACCACCAACTGGGAAATCTTTGGCACCATTGCAGCAACATGGGAAGATACCATCATTGACAACATCGATGAAGAAAACAACGGACTGGTTCAGCACCTCCATGATTGTGCGAAGAATTCGAGAGAGAGAGACACAAAAGGGACGCTTGTCTTCAGAAACTCTTGAGCTCATTCGCCAACGTGGCAAGGCGTGAGCTTCAGGAGACCAAATGCTAATGTCCAAGCTTGCCAAACAGTGCAGAGAAGCGATAAAAGAAGACCTCAAAGACAGAAGAGCAGAAATACTGGAAGATGCAGCAGAAGCCTGGAAAAGCATTCGCACCGCCCGCCTGTCCTTCGCCAACTATAAGACAAAGATGACTGCCCTCCGACAACCTGATGGATCTATCACATCTTCCAGAAAGGCAATAGAGAAGATTATCCAGGACTTCTATTCAAATCTCTTTGATAGCCACATCCACCTGCCCACATACCAAATTCCACAGGATGGATATGTCATTCCCAACGTTCTCCCTTCTGAAATTCAACATGCCATCTCGTTGGTAAAGAAAGGAACAGCACCAGGCCCAGACAAAGTCAGACCCGAACATCTGAAGAGTCTGCCATCGATACTCATCAATACACTAGCTCGGCTCTTCACATGCTACCTGTCCGAATGCAAGGAGCCCTCCCAGTGGAAAACCAGCAGTACAGTTCTACTGTTCAAGAAGGGAGACATTCACGACATCAGCAACTATTGCCCCATCTGCCTGCTGTCCGTCATCTACAAGCTGTTTACAGGAGTCATCCTGAACAGGACTAGCAGAACACTAGATGAAGGACAACTATGAGAGCAAGCAGGTTTCCGGAAAGGATTCAGTACAATCTACCATATCCACACAGTAACCAAGCTCATTGAGGTGTAGGGAGTACAAGATGCTGCTCTGTCTCATGTTCATTGATTTACAGAAAGCCTTTGATTCTGTGGAGACTGAAGCAGTCATCAAAGCCCTAGCCAAACAAGGTGTTCAAACCAAATACATCAAGATCCTTCGTGAGCTGTATTATGGATTCACCACCAGGTTCTCACCATTCTACGAAGAAGTGATCATTAATGTGAAAAGAGGGGGTTCGGCAGGGTGATACCATTTCACCAAAACCCTTCAGTGCCACCCTCGAGAACATCATGGAACAATTAGAATGGAAAGGAATGGGAGTGAAGATAGATGGTCGGCAACTACACCACCTCCATTTCGTTGATGACATCGTTCTAATACCACCAAACATTAGCCAAGTGGCACAAATGCTGGCTGACTTCGACCGAGAATGTGGAAAGATAGGTCTACAGCTGAATCTAAAGAAAACTATGTTCATGAGAAATGAACTAGTTCCTGAGGCCCCATTCACTCTCAATGGAACAAACATCTCTGAATGCAGCAGTTATTTGTACCTAGGTCGAGAAGTCAACATGATGAACGACCTAAAACCTGCGCTGCGCAGGAGGAAGAGAGCGGCATGGAATGCCTTCAAAGGCATCAAAGAAGTAGCTAAAAGGACAAAGAACCTCCGGCTCAGGGCACATCTCTTTGACTCCACTGTTCTCCCTGCATTAACATACGCCTCAGAGACCTGGGCCCTACGAAAGCAGGATGAGAATGCTATTCGGTCTCCCAGAGAGGAATCGAAAGAGCTATGCTTAGAATATCACACCTCACTCAAGTGAGAGAAGGAATCCGGAGTTCTGACCTCCATCGCTATTCCAGAATCAGGGATGCTGTCTCGTTTTCCAAGTCATCGAAAATCGGATGGGCTGGACATGTAATGCGATTTGGAGATAACCCGCTGGACTAGAGCCATTACCGACTGGATCCCACGTGATGTCAAAAGATCACGTGGCAACCCACCTACAAGATGGTCAGACTTCCTTGTCAAGACCCTGAAGGAACGATTTGAGGCTCTTCATATTCCTGAATCAACCAGATGCCATTGGGCTACATTGGCACATGATAGTGTCCAATGGAAATGTTACTGGCGCCCGCTCGAGCAAATCGATGAATAACGGGATTCATGTGATCAAGCGATCAAGTGATTTGGCATATCAAATACAACACGGCTAGCTTTCCAGGCTTTGAGTGCGGGTAGCATACTCTTATAGTCATCTCTAAATCCAGCATTATTGATGAACGAGCCAGGCTGTGAGAGGCTGGTCTGCTGGGTGGAGTTCTGACGAGAGGGAAGTCTGGATGTGGAAAATGGAGGCCCTCATGGAGTGGGGGTCATCTGACTTGTTGCGAGGCTCTGCTGGGGTGGTGGTCCAGGGCTAGAACTCGCCATCCCTCCCCACACACCTTATGAGCAGCTGGGCACAGGGAGAGCCAGTATCAACTCTGCCCTATGTCTGTGAGCCTACCATTGTATAGAAATTCTTTATGGGTATATTCACCATAAAATAAAGCATTAGATAGTGAAAAAGAAAAAGGTTTATTGGAACGCTACCACCACCACCAAACCCATGGCCAATGGTTGCTTTCCAATGGCTCAGGCTCTATCAGACACAGCCCCCCCTAATGGCATTACTGACCTCCAGTCTCCAAAGCCCAATGGGACTGTGTAACCCTCACATGTGCAGTGAGAAGGGAGCAGAATCTTATCTTCAGGCGACGGACATGTACCTCTCGCAGAAAAAACACCTTCCCTCTCCAGCCATGGTGCCAGAAAAGGAGACTAGCTGTGTCACCTGATTTCTGTTTCGCATCCAACCTACTATGTCCTGGCACCTGAACGGTGCCTCCTAAGACACTGTCTTAGGAAATCACACTGTGGCTAGCCCTTGTGTACAGCAGGTGCTCAATCAAATCGTGGGAAGTACATAACCAAGAGCTCCGAAGAGATGGAGACAGATGAGATCTGGGGTCAAACAGCCATCTGGAAACAGCACTGATGGATTTGGGGCTTTAGGGTGCAGTGGGGTATGTTTCTGTCAGGTTTACCAAGAAACATACATTTCCAAGATGGAAATGTGGAACGTGTTTTTCACAATCTCCAGATGAGCCACCACCAGGATACAGTAAACACCCCAGATAGCAGAATGTTAGTTGGGTAAAAAAAAAAAAAGTAGGAAAATTAGAAACGCGATTTAGAGGAATGAAAACTTTATAGAAGATAGGGAGTGTAGCCTAATGAACCATGATGCACTGAAAATAGAAGTTAAGCACACACAGAAAAGGAGAGCCACACGAAACACTTGGAAACTACACAGCTCACTGCCGAACAACCAGTGGGCCTTAAAAGAAATCAAAGTGGAAATATAAAAATTCCTGGAAATGAATGAAACTGAAGACATGAACTGTCAGAACTTGTGGGACACAGCTAAAGCAGTGTTAAGAGGAAAGTTCATAGCTTTGCAAGCATTCATCAAGAAAGAATAAAGGGCCATCATAAACAGTCTGACCTCACAGCTTAAGATCATAAAAAAGTGACCAACAAAAGGAGCCCAACCAGGCAGGAAGAAAGAGATAATAAAACTTAGAACATAAGTCAATGAGATGGAATCCCAAAAAAATAATCCAAAAGATCAATGAAACCAAGAGCTGGTCTTTGAAAAAATAAACAAGATTGACAAACCACTTGCAAAGCTCGTAAAGAAAGGGAGAGAAACCCAATAAATAGAATCAGAAATGAAAAGGGGATATCACAATAGAAACTAAAGAAATTCAAAAAGATCATCGGAGATTACTTTGAGAGTCTGTATGCCATGAAACAAGAGAACCAAGAAGAAATGAACAAATTCCTCAATTCCTACAGTCTTCCAAGGCAGCATCAAGAAGATTAGAAATGCCTCAACAAACCTATCACCATCAAGGAAATTGAATCAGTAATCAAAAGTATACCCAACCACAAAAGCCCAGGTCTGGATGGATTCACCAGTGAATTCTTCCGAACCTTTAAAGAGGACCTACTTCCAATCCTTTTCAAACTCTTTAAGGAAATTGAAGAAACAGATACACTGTTAAATAGCTTCTATGAGGCACATATCACCCAGATACCCAAAGCAGATAGGGAGAGATGTCACAAAAAAAGGCAAACTACAGACAATTTCCCTGGTGAACACAGATGCTAAGATATTCAACAAAATACTAGCAAATAGAATCCAAAGAGTCATCATAAAGATTATACACTATGACCAATAACCTTCATCCCGGGAATGCAAGGGTGATTCAACGTCCACAAGTCAATCAACTTAATACATCATGTCAATGAGAGGAAAAATAAAAATTATATGATCATATCAATAGACGCAGAGAAAGCATATGACAAGATCCAACACCCATTCATGATAAAAAAAATCTCCATAAAATAGGAATTGATGAAACCTTCCTCAATATAGTCAAAGCCATCTATCCCAAGCCCACAGCAAGCATCATTCTCAATGGAGAAAAACTGGAAGCCTTCCCCCTAAGATCAGGGACAAAACAAGGCTGCCCACACTCAAGACATCTATTCAATATAGTACTGGACGTACTAGACATCAGGGAAGAAAAGATTATTAAGGGCATCTGGATAGGAAAGGAAGAAGTCAAGCTGTCGCTATTTGCAGATGACATGATATTATAACTTGAGAACTCTAAGCTCCCTACCAAAAAGCTCCTAGAAACAATATACTCTTATACTAGACTGGCAGTGTACAAAATCAATAACCCAAAGTCAGTGACTTTCTTATACACAAATAATAAAAGGGAAGAGATATTAAATAAATGATCCCATTCACAATTGAGTCACAGAAAATCAAATACCTAGGAATCAGTTTGACTAAGAATATAAGGGATCTGTATGAAGAAAACTACAAAACATTGCTTCAAGAACTAAAAGAGGACCTGAGGATATGGAGACACATTCTCTGCTCATGGATTGGGAGAATTAGCAGTATCAAAATGGTAATATTCTCTAGAGTTTTATACAAATTCAATGTGGTCCCTATAAGGATACCCATGACATTCTTCAAAGAAATTGACCAAACACTCCTAAAATTTATATGGAATAATAAAACTCAAGGAATAGCTATCACTACCACTATCTTCCAGTTCATCATCTACTTGCTAGAGCGGGCACCAGTAATATCTCCATATGTCCTGTCTCATGCTAGTAGAACCCAAAGGCATTCGCTTGCTCCAGGAACATAAAGAGCCTCAAACCATTACATTAGGTCATGGGAATAACCTAATATAAATGTTACTGGTATTTGGCATATCAAATACAACATGAGCAGCTTGCCAGGCTTGCCATGCGGTGGCATACTCTTGTAGTCACCTCTCAATAAAGCATTTGAGAGCCGGGCTGTGATAGTCTGGTCTGCTGGGTGGAGTTGTGATGAGAAGGAAGTCTGGATGTGAAAAATGGTGGCCCCCATGGGAGTACTGGGGGGTCGTCTGGCTTGTTGTGAGGCTCTACTGGGGTGGCAGGCCAGAGCTAGAACCCGCCATGCCTCCCGGGCGACTTATGAGCAGCTGGGCACAGGGAGAGCAAGTAGCAGTTCTGCCCCATGTCTGAGAGTCTAAAGAAAGGTGCTGGAAAAATATATGACTGAAACCCAATCATGAACATCTTTTTAATTGTATATCACACGGTGCTATAATAAAAATTTTTTAATGATAATTCACTATTTACCATGTTCTGATTCATACACAGAGCAATTCCTTTTCTTAATGTTTGTTTATTTTTGTTTGGGGACCACACTTGATTATGCTCAGAGCTTATTCCTGGCTCTGCGCTCAGAGTTAACTCCAGGCATTAAAAGGGCCAAATTTCATGCTGGCAATTGAACCCAGTTGGCTTCATACAAGGCAATGCCCAACCACTGTATATCAGACTCCAAATTTTCTTAAATGTAAGTAAATATAAAATATAAACTGAAATATCTTTTATCATGTATTAAGTGCACATCCTACATACTACAAGTTAGAGAGCTTAGTATGACTTAGTATTTTACTTTCAGAAAGAGGTGGAAAAATTATTATAAAACTTTTTGTACAATAGTATTGTTTCAAAAATAATCTGATCATGTGCTCTGAAATTAACGATTTCAACTAGTTTTCTTAGGTGGTTACTTTTTCTGTTATACTTTTAACCAAAATCAGAAAAACAAAGCAACAAAACCATAAACCATCCATACTTTTAAGCGAAATTTCAGCCCACTGTTTATTTTCCTCTGTGTTCCCACTGAGCTAATTAAACAAAGAACTTGACATTCAAAAATGATTTGGGAAAAGAAAGAGGTGTCACTGCCAGTTGGGATTTGGCCTAACTACCAATTTACATGGAAGACATAATCATCATACCAGCTTTCATTATGACTTAATTCAAAAGCTTTTCAATATAGAAAAATAGATTAATGAGGATAAGAAAAAATCTTATAATTGCGCATTTAGGTTAAATTAGGAAAATTATGTTTATTTAGAGCTAAAATGAAAAAGAATTATATTTCTAAATCTATTTTTCCAAGGAGAGATATTCATTAAACTATTTTCAGAATGAATTCCACTGCTTTATATTTTTATTAAAATATTTTATTTCTACTTTATCCCTGCCTCCCAAAATATCAACAACATATTCATGTAAGTAATTCAGTTTTTGATGTCTGGCAATTGACAATAAGATATCTCAAACAGTGAGATTGGTATATATATATTAAAAAATAATTCTAATGTTGGCAGAGATGTAGTGAAAAGGAACCCTCATTCCCTGGTCTGTGAAAACTTTGCCTCCGTAAAGCAGTATGGAAATTCCTCAAAAGGGTAAGAATAGAACTCTCTCATGACCTACTGCTTCCACTTCTTGGCATCTATCACAAGATGGTAAAACGGAAACATTAATTTTAAAAGATATATGAACACCTATATTTATTTCAGTGCTTGGTACAATCCAAATGTTCAGTAGCAGATGAATGGATAAAGATGCCATGGTATGTTGGGTCCCTTAAGAGATTCAAGAGATCCCTTAAAGGGATGGCTTGTGCTTCTTAAAGGGATGGCCGATATCCAAATTATGGGGACATAAAAGAGTTGGAAAAGCAGTTGAGTTGTCAGTTGAGACTGGGTTCTCCACCTGACTGGCAGGAGTGAATTAGAGGAACAGAGAGTCAGACAGAATAAAGATTTAGAGGAGCAGAGAGAAGGGTTGGCCAAGCTTGCCTAAGGGCAGGGCAAGGGAAATAGTTGGAAGAAAGGCTTAAAGGGAGTTCAGAACCTCTTGACTGGTTCTATACCTGATACTGTCAGTAGCCACACAGATGTAAACTGACATCACTCCCAAGGTCCGTTAAAGACAGTTGAGGCCAGAGTTCTGAATCTTGCCTTAACTGTCTTTAACATACTCTGGGAGGTACTGTGCATTTAAGAACCCACAATGGTACATATAGGCAAGGGAATATTATGATAATATAAGAATATATAAAATCATGCAGTTTGCTATCACATGGACTGAACTGGAGGGTATCATGTTAATAGACATAAGTAAGACTGTCACTGTCACTGTCTCTCCCGTTCATCATTGATTTGCTCGATCGGGCACCAGTAACATCTCCATATGTCCTGTCTCATGCAAGTAGAGCCAAAGGACAACTGTTTGCTCCAGGAACATAAAGAGCCTCAAAACATTCCATCAGGTCATGGGAATGAGGTCTATAATTGTTACAGGTATTTGGCATATCAAATACGACACGGGTAGCTTGCCAGGCTCTGCCGTGCGGGTAGCACTCAGGAATTACATATGGGATTGCCAGGGGTCAAACCGCGGTCAGAGGTCTGCTTTGCACAGCAAACGTCCTACCCTCCGTACTACACATATCTAAAAATATTAACTATGAAATGCTCTAGGTCACAGAGATGACTGTTCTGTGGTAATTATAAGCTAGCTTACTCTCTGAAATTGCAGGGATTACGACAGACCTTATTTTACAATCAAAGGGAATGGAAGAAAAATGCCAAAGTAACTTTAGAAAAATAAAATTTGACAAAATACTGAAATAGTAATATTTCAATAGTAATAATGATAAATCCTGAAAGCATCATGCCAAGTCAAAGCAGCCAGATACAAATCATTTAACTTAAATTTCTTTATATGAACTACTAAGCACAACAAATCTATGGTAGCAGCAGAATACAGACTTATGGTTTCCGAGGGCTCAGGGAAAGGAAGGTGCCTTCTGGAATGTTTAAAAATTGATTGCCCAGCGGGTAGGGCGTTTGCCTTGCACGCGGCCGGCCCAGCCGGCCTGGGTTTGATCCCGGCATCCCATATGGTCCCCCGAGCACCGCCAGGAGTAATTCCTGAGTGCAGAGCCAGGAGTAACCCCTGAGCATCGCCGGTGTGACCCAAAAAGCAAAAAAAAAAAAAAAAATCGATTGCACAGCTCGGAAGCCGGTGAAATCCTTATTCTGCCGTATTTTAAGGCCAACTTTTCCTTATGTAGGCAGGCGGTATATAAAGGGGTTCCTGGGGAATGTGAGTGCGGGCTTCGGGGCAGCAGCATGCAAACCTTGTGCGCCATCTGTGCCCCCTCCGTTATTAAACATTTTCCCCAATCGAGGTAAATATCAAGTGAAGGTAGTGCCCATTGACTAGCTTTATGGAACAAAGGCATGTTACTTACTGCCAGGGCAAATGGCCCACTCATGAGTTTAGGTTGCCTCTACCCAAAGGATCATCTGTGCCAATATGTTGGACCAGAGCGATAGTACAGCAGGTAGAACGTTTGCCTTCCACACGACCACGACCAACCTGGGCTCGATCCCAGGCATCCCATATGGTCCTCAAGCACCGCCAGGAGTAATTCCTGAGTGCAGAGCCAGGAGTAACCCCTGAGCATTTCCAGGGTCACAAAAAAAAAAAGAACCCTCATGCAAATGAATACATGTCCCAAAAATGAAAAAAAAAATTACTCTACAGGCAAGTGAAACTTGTAATTAAAGACATTAGTATGACCACATTGATATATACTATCATACTTTAAAGCCCTTGATATAATTATGGAACATTTCTACCACAAGAGTTAAGAATCAGGTTAATTAAAATGTGCTACAGGTCAATCTTTAAAAAAATACATTTAAGTAGTTTACAGATTTGGAAGGCGGGAAGCAATGGTGGTGTATGTAAAATTAATTCAGAATTTGCCTTTTCAAAAATTCCACGCGGGACTGAGAGAGTATAGAGGGTAAAGCACTTGCCTTGCACGCAGCTGACCTGAGCTGGATCCCAGCATCCCATTTGGTCTCTTATGCACCACTAGAACTGATTCCTGAGTGCAGAGCCAGGAGCTGCAGCTCAAACAATGCCACGTGTGGCAAAAAAAAAAAAAAGCAATAAAAAAAAACTAAATAAAATAAAATAAAAATTTAAAACAGCTATTGATAGGGGAACTTTGCATGCTGGAGTCCAGGTCTGAGTCCCAGAACCTACATAGACCTTTTTGGAGCACTTTGGGGTTGGTTCCAAACAACCCTCTTCCCTCCCCTAAACAAACAAGCCACACCCAAAGCTGGGATTATCTGAAAGCCCTAAAAGGAGAGCAAAGTAAGACAGAGAAGAACAAATTATAAATGAGTTCACTCATCTGTGGAAATGTAGAGATTAAACAAAAGAATAAACTACAATCAATATCCAGGGGAACCATGGGGTTTAATGAAGTAACTCTGAGTCACTGCCCAAACTCGGAGGCCTTGGTACTTTATCATTTTGGGGACATGGGGATAATTTTGAAATATGGCACAAAAAATTGTTGATGGTATTAATGGTTACCTTTATTTGCTGCAAAGGTGATCACTTTTATAAATCCTAGAATGTGCATTTCTAAATGTGAAATTATTGTGTACCCAGTCTGTCAGAGTATAGTTCAAAATTTAGATAAAGTCAAACACAGTGTTATGTTGTACTGAATAGAGCAAATGGTATTTTCTGTTCCACCTTTCCAATCAGAATCTACACAGATAGTCACTGTGTTCCTTAGAGAAGTTTATTTCAAGGCTGGATTTGTAACATAGAAAGCTACACAGAACTCTAATAGGTTCTGCACGCAGACGCCCAGCCTTCCCATGAGTTCAGGAATCCCCTCCTAGGAGATCATTGCCAAAGGATCTCAACACTTCCTTCTCTCTTTCCTTGTACAAGGTCTCACTAAACACTGGCCTCAACAGCCTCCAAGATCCTGCTTAGTATCTCTGTGCCCGTTTGTCTCTGCACTGTATCTCCAGGATGCACTGACTGTCTGTTGCCATAACATTAATTAGGCAGAGGAGGGAGGCCTGGTGGATCTCTCATTCAGCCAGGTGGAGAGGAGGAGATATAACAGAGAGCCAAGCCATACCACATCCAGTGTCCCAGCAAGGATAAAATGGAGGCAGGTAGCCACAGGAATTAAGGAAGCCACAAGGGTGTGACAACGTGGAGGAAGGATAAAGATACTGATGAGGGGGCCGGAGCGATAGCCCAGCGGGTAGGGCGTTTGCCTTGCACGCAGCCGGCTCATGCCGGCCCGGGTTTGATCCCCGGCATCCCACATGGTCCCCCGAGCACCGCCAGGAGTAATTCCTGAGTGCAGAGCCAGGAGAAACCCCTGAGCATTGCCGGGTGTGACCCAAAAAAGCCAAAAAAAAAAAAAAAGATACTGATGAGAGCTGATCTGGCCTCAGAAGCTACTGAAGGTGGTAGAGAGGTAGGAAGAACTTGATGAGAAAAGGTATGTGGAGAAAACTGAAAGATAAAGACATTACAGAGAAGGCAGACCATATCTCATATACAAGAGGCTGATTTCAGTTTTCAGAACCATAAACCCCAAGCTCAGTCTCAATGGTTACCATCGTTGTGAGTCCCTAAAGTACAATCCCCAAGAACCATCAAGTATGGTTTCTATAAAAAAAGAAAAAGAATCAAAAAGCAATATTTTCATCACTGGGAATTATATGAACTCCAAATGGTGTGAGCATGTAAAATAACTTTTCTATGACCCATTTGTTCTTGGACTGAGTGTTTTATCATGGAAATAAAATAAGCTATTAACTTCAGGATAGAAATATTTACAAGTTTTATAAAATTGACTATTGGTTGGTGCCAAATCTGTAAACTGGTAGAAGATAACTCATTGGCCTTCTTCCATGAATTGTTAGCTACTTTAAAAAGTTGCTAAATTTTCAGTCTTGGTAAATTATAAAACAGTTTACCAATGTAAAGTCTATCATGTTTTCTTGATATTGTTATAATTATTATTATTGTCAACTTTTAACATGCTTTTAAAACTAATAACAGCATCTTTTGAACTATCTTAAGATAATTATTTTTTCATGAATCACGGTATATTTGGATTCATTTTTCTTATGAGTTAAATCACCAGAATAAAACTAATGACTAATCTGCCATTATTACTATTGCTAAAAATGAAGTATAGTTTGAGACTATTTCTTTCCAAATACACTTAACTACATTCAAACAAAAAATGCCCCAAAAAGAAAGGAAAATTAAGACGGCATACATAAACACACAAAAATATGTTTATGTGTTTATATGGTTTAGTGCGTATAAAAGCATTATGCAATAGTATATAAACTAGAGTAATACTCTTTAAATTTAATTTGATACCTGTCAGCTAGTAATAATATTACATGCAAACTGACATTTGGAAGGTTTAGGATGATAAAGATGACCTTTATATTTATTTATTTATTTATTTATTTTTATTTATTTAAGTTATATCACCATAAGATAAACAATTGAAAAGATGTTCATGATTTTGATTCAGTCATACAGTGTTCCAGAACCCATCCATCCACCAGCGTGCATTTTCCACTACCAGTGTCCCCAGTTCACCCCCACTCCAGTATCTGCCTCTATGGCAACCACTTTTCTTACCCTTCTCTCTTTTTCCCTTCTTTTGTTCATTGTGGCTTGCAATACAAAAAATTCATGGGTTTAAAATACATCGAAGAAAATATAGGAAAAACCTCCATGACATCGAAGCTAATGACATCTTCAAAGAAGAAACACCACTAACAAAACAACTAGAAGAAATGATAAACACATGGGACTACATGAAGCTAAAAAAGCTTCTGCACCTCAAAAGAAACAATGACCAAGATACAAAAAAGTCTACAGAATGGGAAAGAATATTCACCCAATACCCATCTTATAAGCGGTTAATATCCAGGATATATCAGGCACTGGTAGACCTTTATAAGAAGAAAACAGCCAGCTTCATGAAAAAATGGGGAGAAGAAATGAACAGAACAGTTTGAATTGCCAAAAGACATATGAAAAAATGCTCATCATCATCAGTCATCACAGAAATGCAAATCAAAACAACAATGAGATATCATCTCAAGCCACAGAGGCTGGCACATATCCAAAAAGTAAGAACAACAAATGCTGGCGTGGATACAGGGAAAAGGGGACTTTCATCAATTGTTGGTGGGAATGTCAACTGGTAAAGCCTTTTTTGGAAAACCATATGGACATTCCTCCAAAGACTAGAAACTGAACTCCCATTTGACCAAGTCATTCCTGTATGGGACCCAACCATACTCCTGGGAATATACCTTGGGAATTATGGGACCCAGTCATACTCCTAGGAATATACCCTGGGAAGACAAAAACGGGCAGTGGAAACACCATTCCTACTTTTATGATCATAGAAGCATTATTTACAATAGCCAGAATCTGGAAAAAAACCAGAGTGCCCAAGAATTGATGACGGGATAAAGAAACTTTGCTACATCTACACAATGGAGTACTATGCAACTGCTAGGAAAAATGATCACTTCACTTGATCACTTGAATCCCGTTATTCATCAATTTGCACGAGTGGGGCCAGTAACATTTCCATTGGACCCTATCACGTGCCAATGTAGCCCAATGGCATCTGGTTGACTCAGGAATATGAAGAGCCTCAAACCGTTCCTTCAGGGTCTTGACAAGGAAATCTGACCATCTTGTAGGTGGGCGGCCACGTGATCTCTTGACATCCCGTGGGATCCAGTCGGTAACAGCTCTAGTCCAGCGGTTGTCTCCAAATAGCATTACATGTCCAGCCCATCCAATTTTCGATGCCTTGGCAAACGAGACATAATCCCTGATTCTGGAATGGCGATGGAGGTCAGAACTCCAGATTCCTTCTCTCACTTGAGTGAGGTGTGATATTCCAAGCATAGCTCTTTCGATTCCTCTCTGGGAGACCCGAATAGCATTCTCATCCTGCTTTTGTAGGGCCCAGGTCTCTGAGGCGTATGTTAATGCAGGGAGAATGGTGGAGTCAAAGAGATGAGCCTGGAGCCGGAGGTTCTTTGTCCTTTTAGCTATTTCTTCGATGCCTTTGAAGGCATTCCATGCCGCTCTCTTCCTCCTGCGCAGCTCAGGTTTTAGGTCATCCATCATGTTGATTTCTCGACCTAGGTACACAAAACTGCCGCATTCAGAGATGTGTGTTCCATTGAGAGTGAATAGGGCCTCTGGAACTAGTTCATTTTTCATAAACATGGTTTTCTTTAGATTCAGCTGTAGACCTAACTTTCCACATTCTCAGTCGAAGTCAGCCAGCATTTGTGCAGCTTGTTTAATGTTTGGTGTTATTAGAATGATGTCATCAGTGAAGCGAAAGTGCTGTAGTTGCCGACCATCTATCTTCACTCCCATTCCTTCCCATTCTAATTGTCGCATGATGTTCTCGAGGGTGGCGCTGAAGAGTTTTGGTGAAATGGCATCACCCTGCCAAACCCCTCTTTTGACATCAATGATCACTTCTTTGTAGTATGGTGAGATCCTGGTGGTGAATCTGTAATACAGCTCATGAAGGATTTTGATGTATTGGGTTTGAACACCCTGTTTGGCTAGGGCTTAGATGTCTGCTTCAGTCTCTGCAGATCAAAGGCTTTCTGTAAATCAATGAACATGAAACAGAGCTGCATCTTGTACTCCCTACAAACCTCAATGAGCTTGGTTACTGTGTGGATATGGTTGATTGTGCTGAATCCTTTCTGGAAGCCTGCTTGCTCACATGGTTGTCCTTCATCTAGTGTTCTGCTAATCCTGTTCAGGATGACTCATGTAAACAGCTTGTAGATGACGGACAATAGGCAGATGGGGCGATAGCAAATTGACAAATAACTGGATATCGAGTCCATGGTTTTCTTTTATGCAAATAAAGAAAAGGAAAAGGAAAATATATGGAACAACTTCATTGTTTCATATGAATTTCAGGAATGTTTGATCAATTTCTTTGAAAAATGTCCTAGTAATAGTTTGGCTTCTTCTTTTCATATCTGGATGACCTTAAAGATTTTTTCTTCTTTGATTGCTATGGCAAGTACTTCCAGAACAAGAAAAATAGTGTGTGATTCTGTGGGCCCTGAGAAGCAAAGATTATTCTCATAGCTATCTCTTCTCTGTCCTAAATGCTCTCCTTCTCCTACTTTCTGGCAAGGTACTTTCCAAGGACCATGAACCAGAAGCAATTCAAAAAATTGTTTTTACTAACTTTGAATGTTATTTGCACACAATGTTTTGTTTTATATTCTTCACCTGAGTATAATTATTCTGACCACTGGACAAACTAAGCACTGAAAGAAAGTAAATTTAGATGCGTGATATGCCTTCCTAAAGTACCCATGATTTTTTGATTGATGCTTATAAAAATAAATATTTTTAGTAAAGAACTTTGGAATTAGAACGCATTTCTGTTTCCTTTAAAAGCCTTCCAAAGGAAACATAATGATTAAAATTTTAAAGATGACTAAGGGTTGCTAGAGAATCGCAAAAACAATATGACTGTGTTTGTTTGGTAAAGGGATTGATTTATATCACAATAAACATTTTGAATACTTATTTACTTATGATATTAATTTTATGTTAATTATTTTATTAAAATATTTGTGTCAGCTTTTCATTTTATTTGTATGTTTTCAGATTTATTTTTATATATCCAGGTTTTCTTTAAAATTCTCACAATCTGGAAATTTTCAACAAGTTTACTTGTTTAATGATTTTATATGTAAGTAGTTTTTATATCCACTTAATGTTGTCTGTATACAAATCATCTAAATCTGTGTCATTATATCCTTATCATTTAAAAAATAAAATTTGTGCATTGTATGTGAACACCTCATACACACACACATAATTATAGAACATTTTGCAATCATTATTCACATTCTTACACTAAGATTTTTTTAGTTCAGCTTAAGATTCATGTTATGAATATTATAATTTTTAATATCTTAGTTAATTTTAGTATACCTTGAAATGTTCTACTGTTTTTAACACCACACAGATTTAAATACTGATTCCGTTTCTTTCACCCACCCAATACAGAAAAAAATTTTAAGGCAAACATTTTATATAATATTTATTTGAATAAAGTAATATTTATTTGAATTTATTTTAATAAGAGGCAGGAAATTTCCTAGATTAAAGGAAGTATTTCCTACCATATTACTGAAATCCAATCATGAATATCTTTGTAATTATACAGCTCAGGGTGATATAATAAAATTTAAAAAAATTCAAAAAAATTTTTAAAAAAATGGAAGAGTTTCCTGAAGAAGGATTTGAAAGAAGGGCAGACAATTTCTTTATTGTGTTCCAATATTGCGGGTGATCAAAACAGGGATCAGAGGGGCTTGAAACTGATTGAGCAGTACAGAGTTTGCCAGCAAAAGGTCAACCTGGATTTTATTCCTGGCATCTTATATTTTCCCCACCCCCAGAAGTGATCCCTGAGCAGAGAGCCACGAGAAGGCACTGCTGAGAGTGGTCCAAAAGCAAGCAAACAACAACAAAAAAAAATATTGATGATGTAATAATTTTCTTATCACTGCCCCAATCTTTCAGCTCTTCCAGGATATTATGCCCCATCTAGGTGCAGCCACATGGCATTCTATACAATAATTTCTATTTTTAGGGCCATATTTCTATTCTTGCCTTGCCTATTCTCCTCTGTCCTTTTTATTCCTATTTCTTTAACCCTCTTCTTAGCTAGAGGGTTTCTAACTAAGCAGGTGGATGAGGCAGAAGAAATTATCTGGCTTCTTCTTGCTAAAATGTGGTTTTAAGTTCAAGCCTCAGGTGGACCAGGTTCAGGTGGAAATCAGATGGAATATCCAATGAAAGTTGTATTGGTAGAAGGAAACACAGAAATCTCTTTACAGAGGATAGAAAACTCTGGGAGACATGAGATTGGAATCTAGGGAAGGTTGTCTTTGTCTTTTAGAGCAGGAGTCTTTTCCATAAGGCAACTGCAGATAAGCAAGGTCACAAAGAAAAAATCAATAAATATTTGCTCAAAGGAGGCTTTGTTAATGAGCTTTCAGAAACAAGAAACAAGGCAGCCCTGAAGATGCCCCAAGGCTTGAGGAACACATCTCTTTGAGATGCAAATCCTGAGTTCTTTGGAGACACTCAAGCACAACCAGAAAGCAAAACCAGGCACTACCCAGACAAAGGTGGATCCCCAGGAAAGGAGAAGATAACAGAGTTTGTAAGGTCTTAAAGAGATTATGAAAGGGCTATCATAGCTTCCCCCCCACCCCCACAACAATATCCAGATTAATTTTTCTGAATGCAAAGAACTCTAGACAAGGACAATTAGAGAAATTGTACATAACCTTCTCCCCAAAAGCCTTATTCTGCTTTTTTTTTTTTCAGCTCTGGATAAGCCTGTACTATCCTTGAACGTTTTTCTTTTTTCTCTCCCATCACATACCTTTACATTTCTCTCAATAAAAATAATTTTACTTCACTCTTTCACCTACTCTTGAAATTGTTTTCTCCAAGGGAAAGAATGAACATGGTGTGCCTGTCTGGCAAATAGCTACTCCTTTGCTCCAGCCTGAGTCCTTTGCCCCCAAGAACTGGTGGTGGAAACCATTTCCCCTTCAGGCAGAACAAGCGGGCTTCAAGGTTGATGGTTGCCTCACGAGGTCAGAGCTTCCATGCCACACAGGTGCTTGAAGCTAACTTTACCAGTTGGGACCACACCAAGTATTTCCCTTGAAGCTAACTTTACCAGTTGAAGCCACACCAAGTATTTCTCATCTTTACCAGTTGAGACCACACCAAGTATTTCCCCTGGGTGACTGAAGTGTATGGGACAGAGGTGAAAACACTCTTCTCCAGGCTACCACCTCTCTCCCCACTTTACCAAGTTTCCTGCAACATATTGATATTTGTAAAATCATTCACTAGTCTTCTTTTAAACACAGACTCATTTCCACTGGTTTTAGTTACTTTCCATATTTTATTTTGTAACACATGATCTTCATTTTAAGTTTTTCTGCTTGATTCATTACTCAATCAAATGGAATATTTTACAAGTTTTCTATTTAAATTTTTTCTGAAGACATATATTTAAAAATGTTTGTAGTCCTTTTATGTCTATTAATGTTTATCTGTTGCTCTCAAATATGAATGATAGCTGGTTTACAAAAAAACATTCTTGGGATTCAGTATGCTTTTCTCAAGACATGATTTTATGTTCTTCCAAATTATGTAAAGTCTTATGTCAACTTGATATTTTCCTTTTATAAACAAGTTTTATGCCCTTGTCATCTTGATACTTTAATTTGATTTTTTAAATTTAGTACTCTACCATCAGATTTTTATACAAGAGATTGTTTTCCTGTTTCTATCCAGAAAGCATATATTCTTTCACCCTTTTCTTGAAAAAAATTCCCCTGTAATTTGTATGTTTTCTCTTGCACATATTTTGAAGTTCTTTGGATTATTTTTGATATCCAAAAAAAATACAGAAAGAAATGAACTAAAACTAGGACTTTATAAGTAAAATAAAATAAATGACAAAACCAAAAAAACTAATATGAGTTGGGGATCATTTCCAAACACTGCAAGATGTAGAGCACACTTCAAAAGTCAAAGTGGGGATCTTGCTTTAAATCTAGTAGAGTTATGGAATAAACAGTGTATAGTAGCTTTCCTAGCTTATTTGTGACAAAGAATGGTAGGAGATAGGCATGTGCATATGAGGGAGCATAGCAATAGACAAAGACCACATGACATTCATTGGCAGAACAGTGCCAGCTAGGCTGTGTTTTTTAGTATGTAATGAAGATAAAGGTGATCTGTTGTTCAAGGGAGGATCTCATTATACAGTCTCCATGGCCCTGTAAGTTCCAATTATGGTATGGGGTCCTTATCAGTACGAAAACATTCTTAAGTTTCCTTCTTGCTCCAAACCAAGCTAAAAGAATGCAAAATGTGGCTTTTCCCAGGGAAAGGTTGTCGTGGGCTCCAAACTACAAACCTCAGCCCAATCTGTTTTAGCTTTCTTAGTTTTCTAAGTTTTGGCAGGAATGGAGAAGGGGAAGAATAGGAGCATGAAGTTGTAAAACGCTTTTATTAGTCAATTATATAATCTATATCCTTTATAGTTTTTATTAGATGAATTATCTCACTCTTTTACTCTAAATTCTGTGACAGTTTCTCATGTTGGTATAATAATTCACTGATTCAGATTTCTAGAACACTCAATATATGCTTTTCTGCCATTAGAGCCCTTTTAATCATTTTCTCAGGTAGAAAACTATCTTTTCTGAAAAGTACTCTTAAAGAGATTCACTAACTTCATTAATTAGAAAATAAATTAAAGGTTTTTTTCTCTCATAACCTGCACTAAATTTTGTCCATAGAGTTTCTTCTTTTTACATTTTTGTTTTATTTACCTGATCATATTTTCTTTCTTTGCTCATTTTGATGGGTGGCTATTTACATATTTCCTTATGTTTGTTTATATTTTAGTACTATAATAGTGCAGAAACTGTAAAATACATTGTGCTACCTTTTCACACCAAATTGACAAAGAAAATAAAAAGCTTAGGCATCACCCCAGCTCTTTTCTTGTCTGTAAAAAGAATTGAAAGCATACTGAAGAAAGTCAAACCAGGTTCATTGTCAACCAACACAGTTATAGAGCATTTACTGATTGGCCCTTGGTGGAACTCTTTTCTCTAGCTTGTATGACTATGTTCATTGGGCAATGGATGAAACCACATGTGTTACAGAGCATGCTGTCAATGCCACACAACTGCTGTTGCCTGGCATTAGTACAATTTCCCAGGACTTCAAGCACTTGATGCCAAAGGCTTTCCTCACCCAAATATTCAAGGGCAGATAAATAAAAAAGTTGGGTAGTTGGGTATATATTTACATAATACTATGAACTTGTAAAAAAGTGGATTTAAGGCATCTATGTTAATACCTATTCTGCAATGCAACTCACTCATTGCAGATCAGGTATTAACATCTTTGTCATGAGTTGCTTGCTTCTTATCATTTTATTTGTGCATGTTTTTGTCTATGAAAATGAATGTTAGTCTCTGCAGTGGGAATTTAAACAACACTAAACAGTTTATTCTTTGGTTTTGTGTACAGGCATCACCCCTGGTAGTGTTTGGGCACACTGTATGCAATGCCAGAGATTCAGCTAGGATTGGTAATATGCAAGGCAAGCACCTTAACTTTTATACTGTCTCTATCACACTGCTAATAAACTTTTGAGATTAAATTGGGATTTTGGAGACACTTAGATAAACTCTGCTCAGTGAAAGTTTCTGTAAAGAAAATGTCCTGGAAGATTTAATTAAGCTTCACTAAGCTCTTTCAAAATTGAGCACTTGAAATGTGGCTTCTGAAGTGCTAACAAGAAATAAATTTTGAATTTAATTTTACTTAAGTGAATTCATTCACACTAATAGAGTAATTGGTCTATTAGAAAGCAGAAAGGTAGGTCTACAGCTGAATCTGAAGAAAACTATGTTCATGAGAAATGAACTAGTTTCTGAGGCCCCATTCACTCTCAATGGAACAAACATCTCTGAATGCAGCAGATATGTGTACCTAGGTCGAGAAGTCAACATGATGAAGCGACCTGAAACCTGAGCTGCGCAGGAGGAAGAGAGCGGCATGGAATGCCTTCAAAGGCATCGAAGAAATAGCTAAAGGAAGGACAAAGAACCTCTGGCTCCGGGCACATCTCTTCGACTCCACCGTTCTCCCTGCATTAACATATACCTCAGAGACCTGGGCCCTACAAAAGCAGGATGAGAATGCTATTCGGGTCTCCCAGAGAGGCATCGAAAGAGCTATGCTTGGAATATCACGTCTCACTCAAGTGAGTGAAGGAATCCGGAGTTCTGACCTCTGTCGCTATTCCAGAATCAGGGACGCTGTCTCGTTTTTTTTTTTTTTTTTTTTTGCTTTTGGGTCACACCCGGCGATGCTCAGGGGTTACTCCTGGCTCTGCACTCAGGAATTACTCCCTGGCGGTGCTCGGGGACCATATGGGATACCGGGATTGAACCCAGGCCGGCACAGGCCGGCCGCGCAAGACCAACGCCCTACCCGCTGGGCTATCGCTCTGGCCCCGACGCTGTCTCGTTTGCCAAGGCATCGAAAATCAGATGGGCTGGACATGTAATGCTATTTGGAGACAACCGCTGGACTAGAGCCGTTACCGACTGGATCCCATGGGATGTCAAAAGATCACGTGGCCGCCCACCTACAAGATGGTCAGACTTCCTTGTTAAGACCCTGAAGGAACGGTTTGAGGCTCTTCATATTCCTGAATCAACCAGATGCCATTGGGCTACATTGGCACGTGATAGGGTCCAATGGAAATGTTACTGGCGCCCGCTCGAGCAAATCGATGAATAACGGGATTCAAGTGATCAAGTGATCAAGTGATCTAGAAAACTTGATACATATATTTAGATTTCAAAATTTAAAAAATGGATATCCCTGGACCTCATTAAAACTTACAAATAAAGATTTAAAGTGTTCTGAAGAATAGTACCCCTTTAAAAAGTTCTGTCTATGATTCTGTGAAAGACTCACAGACATGGGACAGAGCTGTTACTGGCTATCCCTGTGCCCAGACTCTCACAAGGAACCCAGGAGAGATGGCGGGTTCTAGGCCTGGCCTGCCACCCCAGCAGAGCCTTGCAACAAGCCAAACAACAAGCCTCACTCCATGAGGGCCTCCATTTTCCCACATTTGGACTTCCCTCTCGTCAGAACTCCACCCAGCAGACCAGCCTGGCTCATAGAAATCTACCCTGCAGCAGTCTTTATTTAAATCTGACTCAGGTATGCTGACAGACATGGGGCGGAGACAGACATGGGGCAGAGCTGCTACTGGCTCTCACTGTGCCCAGCTGCTCATGAGGTGCCCGGGAGGGATGACAGGTTCTAGCCCTGGCCCGTCACCCCAGCAAAGCCTTGCAACAAGCCAGACGACCCCCCCACTCCATGAGGACCTCCATTTTCCACATCTGGACTTCTTCCTCATCAGAATTCCACCCAGCAGACCAGCCTATCACAGTCCAGCTCGCACGGTCGCCTGGCCTCTTGGTTCATCAATAAATGCTGGATTTTGAGATGACTACAAGAATATGCTACTCACACGGCAGAGCCTGGCAAGCTACCCATGTCGTATTTGATATGCCAGATACCAATAACAATTATAGACCTCATTCCCATGACCTGATGGAATGGTTTGAGGCTCTTTATGTTTCTGGAGCAAGCAGGTTCCCTTGGGCTCTACTTGCATGGGACAGGTCATATGGAGATGTTACTGGTGCCCGCTCGAGCAAATTGAAGATGAACGGGAAGACAGTGATACAGGTATGCTGATCCAGAGACTCACAGACACGGGGCAGAGCTGCTACTGGCTCTCCCTGTGCCCAGCCACTCACGAGGCACTCGGGAGGGATGGTGGGTTCTAGCTCTGGCCCGCCACCCCATCAGAGCCTTGCAAAAAAGCCAGACGACCCCCCACTCCATGAGAACCTCCATTTTCCACATCCGACTTCCCTCTCGTCAGAACTCCACCCAGCAGACCAATTTATCACAGCTTGGCTCACGCAGCCTCTTGCGGCAGCGTGGTTTATCATTAAATGCTGGATTTAGAGATGACTACAAGAGTATACTTCCCTCATGGCAGAGCCTGGCAAGCTACCCGTGTCATATTTGATATGCCAAATACCAGTAACAATTATAGACCTCATTCCCATGACCTTATGGAATGGTTTGAGGCTCTTTATGTTCCTGGAGCAAGCAGATGCCCTTGGGCTCTACTAGCATGAAACAGGATATATGGGGATGTTACTGGTGCCTGCTCGAGCCAATTGATGATGAATGGGAATACAGTCATAGTGATACAGTCTATGATTCTAAATACAAATTCAAATATTCATATGTGCTTGGTTTGTAAAAGGAATATCAGAATTGAGATCGGGAGATGATGACTTTATCTTATATTGAGCTTTAGCATTCAATGTAGTAAACAATGGAATATATACATTAGAAGAGATTTGATTACAAAGATGTTTAATCTGTGACTGCCACTATTCACTTGCCTTGTTTGAGACAGGATTGGTCGTTATTACTATGTTCTATTTTCCCTTTCCATGAGTAAATTCTACTCAAACAGGATCCTAATGCCTCTCAGAGATAAAACGATACTGCTAAACCAACACTTTCTATGAAGGGCAAGCTGGACATATTTTAGATGGAAGAGACCATATGCTTTTTCTCACAACTACTTGATGTGCCACAGGAGCATGAATGACATCACAGACAATACACAAATTGTGTCTTCTGTGGGACTTTAATCTAATAAAACTTTATGAATTCTGAAAATGGGTATCCACACAAATTTCCCATGAAGTAAAAAAAAAAATTCTTTATCTATTTTTTTAAAGCATTATTTTTTCAATTATTTAAAAATATAAAGTCATAGGGACCAGAGAGATCATACGAAGGGTAAGGTATGACCTCTCTGGTCATACCCTGCACAAAGCTGACTAGGATTCAATCCTCCATATGGCACTGCTCCCCTTGAGCTCCATCAAGACTGAGCTTTGAGCATATCTGGGTGTAGCCCAATTCCAAGACCCTAATATTATTAATATATAAGAAACAGGGAGTTAGTGCTGAGCATTACCAGGTATGGAACTAGAGAAGCCCAACTGTATGAAGTTGGCCTTGGATATGTAGAGCTGCATTGAGTGACCTGGGCAATCCCTGTTACTGAAGGTCAAAGCAGCATCACATCCTAGGGCCATTTCACTGAACCTGTAATCTTGTTCACCAAGTATCCCTGGGAGTGGATTCGCCCTTGGATTTTGAGCACTACTTGGGAGATCTCCTAATATGTATAATATATGGAATGTTTTATGTATAATAAAATATATTTTATACTGAAAACATAATATAAATATATATAGAATATTTAGGGAATATATAGAGAATAAATACTCAAGTATATACATAGAATATTCTGCATACTCTTTTATATACATATATACACATATAAAAACACATATATAAACATATATATACAACATACTATAACTATTCTTAGCTTATTGGGCATACATAGACATCAGGCTGGATTTGGTCTTAGGTGATAGTTTGTGAAAACCCACCTATATCACAACTAAGGACACTTCCATTTCTATTTTATGAGTCAAAAGAATTTTGTTAAACATTTCTTGTAGCTCAATATTCTAAAAATGTTTTGGCTTTTCATAACACATAATATAATAGTGATATTTTAATAAAGCAAATAACTTCACAACTGATTAGTGTACAGTCAGGTATGAAATTTCACTGTGATGTCTGAGAATTTTTGCTATTCAAACTTTAAATGGGTTTATTTTCTAGACCTTTATATATATAAACAATTTTATGTCATTTCTTGATCACTTGATCACTTAATCCCGTTATTCATTGATTTGCTCAAGCGGGCGCCAGTAACATTTCCATTGGACCCTATCACTTGCCAATGTAGTCCAATGGCATCTGGTTGATTCAGGAATATGAAGAGCCTCAAACCGTTCCTTCAGGGTCTTGACAAGGAAGTCTGACCATCTTGTAGGTGGGCGGCCACGTGATCTTTTGACATCCCGTGGGATCCAGTCGGTAATGGCTCTAGTCCAGCGGTTGTCTCCAAATCGCATTACATGTCAGCCCATCTGATTTTCGATGCCTTGGCAAACGAGACAGAGTCCCTGATTCTGGAATAGTAACGGAGGTAAGAACTCCGATTCCTTCACTCACTTGAGTGAGGTGTGATATTCCAAGCATAGTTCTTTCGATTCCTCTCTGGGAGACCCAAATAGCATTCTCATCCTGCTTTTGTAGGGCCCAGGTCTCTGAGGCGTATTTTAATGCAGGGAGAATGGTGGAGTCAAAGAGATGTGCCCGGAGCCAGAGGTTCTTTGTCCTTTTAGCTATTTCTTCGATGCTTTAGAAGGCATTCCATGCCGCTCTCTTCCTCCTGCACAGCTCAGGTTTTAAGTCGTTCATCATGTTGATTTCTCGACCTAGGTACACATAACTGCTGCATTCAGAGATGTGTGTTCCATTGAGAGTGAATGGGGACTCTGGAACTAGTTCATTCTTCATGAACATTGTTTTCTTTAGATTCAGTTGTACACCTATCTTTCCACATTCTCGGTCGAAGTCAGCCAGCATTTGTGCCGCTTGGCTAATGTTTGGTGGTATTAGAATGATGTCATCAGCGAAGCAGAAGTGGTGTAGTTGCCGACCATCTATCTTCATTTCCATTCCTTCCCATTCTAATTGTCGCATGATGTTCTCGAGGGTGGCTCTGAAGACTTTTGAGATGGTATCACCATCTCAAATGGTATCACCCTGTCGAACCCCTCTTTTGACATCAACGATCACTTCTTTGTAGAATGGTGAGATACTGGTGGTGAATCTGTAATACAGCTCACGAAGGATCTTGATGTATTGGGTTTGAACACTCTGTTTGGCTAGGGCTTCGATGACTGCTTCAGTCTCCACAGAATCAAAGGCTTTCTGTAAATCAATGAATGTGAGACAGAGTGGCATCTTGTACTCCCTACAAACCTCAATGATCTTGGTTACTGTGTGGATATGGTCGATTGTGCTTTTCCGGAAGCCAGCTTGCTCGCATGGTTGTCTTTCATCTAGTGTTCTGCTAATCCTGTTCAGGATGACTCGTGTAAACAGCTTGTAGATGACGGACAGCAGGCAGATGGGGTGGTAGTTGCCAATGTCGTGAATGTCTCCCTTCTAGAACAGTAGAACTGTCCTGCTGGTTTTCTATTGGGAGAGCACCTTGCATTCGGACAGGTAGCATGTGAAGAGGCGAGCTAGTGTATTGATGAGTACCGACAGCAGATTCTTCAGGTGTTCGGGTCTGACTTTGTCTGGGCCTGGTGCTGTTCCCTTCTTTACCGACGAGATGGCATGTCGGATTTCAGAAGGGAGAACGTTGGGAATGACATATCCATCCTGTGGAATTTGGTATGTGGGCAGGTGGATGTGGCTATCAAAGAGATTTGAGTAGAAGTCCTGGATAATCTTCTCCATTGCCTTTCTGGAAGATGTGATAGATCCATCATTCAAGTCATTTACCAAATAAATTTGGCACTGTATTACTAAATGACTTCAGTGGCATAAGAGCCTATTACAGCTCAGCTTGGTCGGCTGCTTGTGGCTGTGCGGTTCATCAATAAATGCTGGATATCAGAGGTGACTACAAGATTGATTATGTCACCCGCACTGCAGAGCCTGGCAAGCTACCTGTGTAGTATTTGATATGCCAAATACCAGTAACAATTATACCTCATTCCCATGACCTGATGGAATGGTTTGAGGCTCCTTATGTTTCTGGAGCAAGCATTTGCCCTTGGGCTCTACTATCATGAAACAGGACATATGGAGATGTTACTGGTGTCCACTCGAGCAAATCAATGATGAACGGGAAGACAGTGATACAGTGAAACTATTAAAACATTTTAAGACACTGTTTTTTAAGCAAATTTCTACGAAATTGTATTTCTATAAAGCAGATCAACGACACTTTTTAATTTCAAAGTATTCTAGATGTGCCATTTTTAATAGAAAAACCCAAGATTTTATTTACATCTAAATTGTTATCCTGTTCCAAGTAAGAACATTTATTACCATCAGGGAGATGCAAATCAAAGCAACAGTGAGGTACCATCTCACTCCACAGAGACTGGCACACATCCAAAACAGCAAGAACAACCGGTGCTGGCGTGGATGTGGGGAAAAAGGGACTCTCATCCACTGTTGGTGGAAGTGCCAACTAGTCCAGCCCTTTTTGGGAAAGCAATATGGGCATTCCTCCGAAAACTAGACACTGAGCTCCCATTTGATTCAGCAATAGCACTCCTGGGAATATACCCGAGAGACCAAAAAACACATAGCAGAAACACTATCTGTACTTCTTTATTCATCTCTGCACTATTCACTATAGCTAGAATCTGGAACCAACCTAAATGCCCGAGAACAGAGGACTGTCTAAAGAAACTGTGGTTCATCTACACTATGGAATACTATGCAGCTGTCAGAAAAGACGAAATTTACTTGCAAATGGATGGACATGGAGACTATCATGCTGAGTGAAATTAGTCAGAAGGAAAAGGACAGATATAGAATGACTGCATTCATTAATAGGATATAAATAGATACCAGTGCTTTACTAAATGTGGGAAATGGTAATGGCAGATTAAAACTCACCATTGAATATACACAAAGAGACTTTTGTTTTAAACTCTAAATATCTGCAGGGCTAGCCACAATGTGTAAAACAAGATGGAGAGAGATGCAGAGACGGAGAGAGAGAGACAGAGATAGAAAGAGAGTAAACAGTGCTACCTGCTGTTGAGGCAGCCTGGGGGTGGGGTGGGAAGGGGTGAGGTACATTGGTGGTGGAAATGGACACTGGTCGAGGATGGGTGCTGCAATACTGTATTACCAAGAACCAATTGTGAACACCTTTGTAATTGTGTGTCTCACGGTGGTATAATAAACAACTTTTTTTTAAAAAAGAACATTTATTTCTACAACTTTACAACTAATTTTAGTTAACATTTAACTTTCTTCTATGTATGCTGAAATAGATGAATAAGCAACAGAAGCAAGTTTCTTATGGATGTACTCAGCGAACACTGTAAGGATTTCCCCAGACATTAGCTCGTAATACCCAATAACCCCATTTTCCACCCTACCGTCCCATATAACTCACATTTCTAAATCAAAACATGTTGTGACATCAGCTTCAGCATTTTTTTAAGCCAGAACTCTGTATACTTAACATTTCCCTGACACATACACATTTTACACTTTCTTTGTTTACTTCCTGTTTATTACTATTATTATTACCAAGTTTTTTGTTTGTTTTCTAATAAAGGTTTAAGGTACATTAGACCATCTGTTATTTAAAACAAAACTCTCTTCTTTTGAAAATTCTTATTTCCTTATCTGTCAGACTTGAATTTTAACTTCACTTTTTTAATTTATGTGTCCATGCACTACTGTGATGAGCATAAGTTCAAATGACTTCTCTACCTAATATTCATGATTTCGATTTAATTAATAAAATCTTACCAAATAAATGGAAAATTTCTAACTACCTCTGACTGGGTTGCTAATTACTATCCTCAGGCTAAGTTGACTTAACATTGCTAAAAATACTAAAATACAAAACAAATAACACTCAAAACAAAGTTATCTACTTATTTTAAAATAAAGACTATAGGATTTAAGTCCTCCATTACATTCATGTTTATTATTAACTGTCTTCTTAATTAAAAAATTATTATTCCTGAAAATACTATATAAAAGTATTTTCATTCTAAGAACATCATGTTCTTTTTAAAATTGTTTATTTATTCATTAAACGAACTTATCTCCTACCTGAAATACAAATATAAACATAATGCTACATTTGAAGCAATAAATCTGGGGCTGAAGAGACAGTACAAATAGTAGGGTGCTTGCTTGCATGAGGCAGACCTGGGTTCCATCTCCAGTAATCCCCAGCACCATATATGACAACCCAAGCTCTACCTGGAGTGATCTCGAGTGCAGAATCAGGAATAAGCCCTGAGCACTACAGGCTGAAGTTCAAAAACCAAAAACAAACATGCCCCGGCCCCCAAAAAAACAACCAAATAAAATAAAAACTTCATATTTTGTCCTACTCTAATTAATATAAAATTTAATCCATGGGTCAAATGATTTATATCTGAAAGAAACTTTAAATTCTCTATGTGTAAGAGTGAAGGGTGGAAAAGTTATTTAATTTAGGTTTATTAGCATTTAATCAGTACAAAACACATTTATGCTACAGTGGGAATGAATTCTTCTAAAGTCGCTTGATTTCAGTAATTTTAGGGGTGGAAAAATAGTAAGTTCAATATGAAATGTAGTTGATACTTATGCTAATATGCTACTTATATGGTATCTGGATAAAATAATCATGTCGATATTTTATTCTACATTTCAAAATGCAAGTAGCAATTATCATATATGGAATTATTTTACTTTATCATTTAACTCATTGAATGGTCTGAAAAATCACAATCACGATCTCACGATCTTCCCACTGATCATCTATTTGCTAGAGCGGGCACCAGTAATATCTCCATATGTCCTGTCTCATGCCAGTAGAGCCAGGGGCATCGGCTTGCTACAGGAACATAAAGAGCCTCAAACCATTATATTAGGTCATGGGAATGACCTAATACAATTGTTACTGGAATTTGACATATCAAATATAACACGAGAAGCTTGCCAGGCTTGCCGAGCAGGAGGCAAACTCTTTTAAACACCTCCAAATAAAGCATTTATTGATTAACCGCTTGGCCGCTTGCGGCCATGCGAGCCGGGCTGTGATGGGCTGGTCTGCTGGGTGGAGTTCTGACGAGAGGGAAGTCCAAATGTGGAAAATGGTGGCGTCCGTGGAGTGAGGGGTGGTGGTCTGGCTTGTTGTGAGGCTCTGCCGAGGTGGTGGGCCAGGGCTAGAACTTGCCATGCTTCCTGACTGCCTCATGAATGGCTGGGCACAGGGAGAGCAAGGAACAGCTCTGCCCCATGTCTGAGAGTCTCTGGACCAGCATACCTGGGCTGGATTGAGGGAAAAAAAACTGCTGCAGGGTGGGTGTCGATGATACCCGGGCTGTGATGGGCTGGTTGGCTGGGTGGAGTTCTGACGAGAAGGAAGTCCAAATGTGGAAAATGGCGGTGCCCGTGGAGTGGGGTGGGGGGGGGTCGTCTGGCTTGTTGTGAGGCTCTGCCGGGGTGGTGGTCCAGAGACTTTCCAGACATGGGGGCAGAGTTGTTCCTTGCTCTCCCTGTGCTCAGCTGTTCATGAGGCAGTCGGGAGGCATGGCGGGTTCTAGCCCTGGCCCACCACCTCGGCAGAACCTCACAACAAGCCAGACCACCCACCCCCCCCCCTCACTCCACGGATGCCACCATTTTCCACATTTGAACTCCCTCTCTTCAGAACTCCACCCAGCAGACCAGCCCATCACAGCCCGGATCATCAACACCCACACTGCAGCAGTTTTTTTCCTCAATCCGGCCCAGGTATGCTGGTCCAGAGACTCTCAGACATGGGGCAGAGCTGTTCCTTTCTCTCCCTGTGCCCAGCCATTCATGAGGCAGTCAGGAGGCATGGCGGATTCTAGCCCTGGCCCACCACCTCGGCAGAGCCTCACAAGCCAGACCACCCCCCTCACTCCACGGGCGCCAACATTTTCCACATTTCCACATTTGGTCTGAAAAATATAAACAAATAACAAGAATGACTCACCTTTAGCAAGCATCCTTTAACAAACTAAACTGAAATTACACTTTGCTGAAAGTTAATATTCTTAATATATACGTAACCAACATTAAAATATTTTTACTTGAACGATAATAGTAAGTCAACATTGAATAAAAGGAAGAAAGAACTCAGACTTAAAAGTATGAAATATCTGGGTCAAAAATCAGTACTTTTCAGTACAACTTACTGACTCATGAAAATATTTTCTCATGTGCCAAACAAATTTATAAGAAAAGATAGCAAAATGCTCTTTGTGAAGATGATTAATATATAAAATATGTGGAAGCGACTCTGAAGTAATAGTCATTCAATGACAGTTTTCTTTCTCCTGTCTATTAACTCCCTGTAGGAGGTCCTGCAGCAATTTGCAAAATATTTCCATTTTGGTCTGACAGAATTATTACAACTTTACATACCTAACTGCTACTGTTACTTAAACAAGGATGATCTATAATTGTTGAATTAGAAAACCATTAGCCCAAGAGATTAAAAACCATCACAAGAAGCTCGAACTTCTCATCTCTCAAGACCACTGAGCCAAAAGCGGAGTGAGTGATTTCCCTTCTGTAACTTATGAGAAGCACAGAAATAGAAGTTTGGAAGAGTCAGACTTCAGACTTCTGGCAAAATAAAACTAGTAGGCTACGTTTGTTTTTTTCTATTTAGAAAGAAGAGAGGTTGGGAATTCATGCTCTGACAGCTTATTCAATGACTCTCCAGAAAGTGGTGGGAAAGAATTTGAACATCTAAACTTCAAAGGGAAATAATATGAGCATATCTCCATGAAATAAATAAGTAGCCCTGCTTTACATGCCAACCCTGACAGCTATTATTAGACCCCACTGGTTAATTAGGCAAACATATTTGGCTAATTTCCCCTCAAAATCACCATCAATGTCAACACATTTGGATAATCCTAAAAGGCTGGGAATTTACAAGTCATAAACATTTAACAAAATAGCTAAGCTTCTTAAAATACTTTTCCCATCTGTGTTAAACCACAGAGAATCTAACCGGACAACGTTATATCCCTCAGCCTACATGAGTTTTTATTAGAGATAGTAAGTCATTTGGTGTGCTTTAAGCATAGGGAAAAACATACAACACAGCAAAACAACAGTAACAACAGCAAAACCTCAAGATTAGTAGGGGGAAAACATGTTAAGTTATATTTAGGCAGCTAATTTTTAGTGGGTCAAGTATCCATACAAGCATTTAACATCTTTAGTTTCTGTTCAAGATTGCAGTTGAAGTCACATAGCAATAAGCCCCTGTGTAATCTGGTTTTAGCTCTCGCTCCTTCTCCAGGATGAAACCAGCCTTGTTTTCTATACCGTCTTTAAACTCAGCAGACTCTTCCCCACATGTCACTTCATTGATCCTGAAACGCTAGGTTACTTTTCTCACTTCCCTATTTAGATGCCACGGTCTCCAAATGATTTTCTCTTATAACCTTTTCCTAGTAGCTTCCACCTACCAGTCAATTGTTAACACTATAATTGATTCTTCCACCGCATGCTTCATAATTTGCACTTTATGCATTTTTGCCTGGCAAGCTACCCGTGGTGTATTTGATATACCAAAAACAGTAACAATAATGGACCTCATTGCCAATGAATGGAGACATTACTAATGCCTGATAAAGCAAATTGATGAACAATGGAAAGACAAGTGACAAGTGACAATTTAATATCTTATTTAAAGTTTTTATCAGGCACAGCTTGTTCACCTTTCTTACTGCTGCCGTATTAAGGGCTCTTTCGGGGTCAGGAAAATAAACATTTTTATTACTGGTTTTGGCATATCAAACACGCATCGGACAGCTTGCCAGGCTCTGCCCTGCGGGCGCTATAATCGCATTACATTGTGGGGCTCTCTCAGAGGGTGGGTGAAAGTTCATGGTAATTTGGAAGTAAATCACTCAGCCTATTAAGACGGGCGTAATCTCTCAGGTGGAGATCTTACGAGCTGCGGAGTGTGGATGGTGAAGATTGCTGCCAGCAAGGTGTGGGGGTTTCTCTGATTTTTTCTGAGGCTCTATCGGGATGGTGGACTCGGGTCGGAAGTCGCCTCGTGGTCCGTGGAATGTAGGGGGTTCAACGTGGAAAGCTGGTTTCTGCTCTGCCAGGTTATCTGCATCTGTGGCTCAAGCATTCCTGGGCTTGGAATACTCTCCTCTGAAGGGTGGGTCTCTGAAGGGTGGGTCCTTGTAGGCTGGGTTTCTGACAAGCTTGGCTGGACACTGGCTTAATCTCTCCGGTAGGTATCTTACAAGCTGTGGAGTGTGGATGTTGAAGATCGCTGCCAGCAAGGTGTAGGGGTTTCTCTGATTTCTTCTGAGACTCTATCGGGATGGCTCCAGACACATCTCTTTGACTCCACCGTTCTCCCTGCATTAATATACGCCTCAGAGACCTGGGCCCTACAAAAGCAGGATGAGAATGCTATTCGGGTCTCCCAGAGAGGAATTGAAAGAGCTATGCTTGGAATATCACACCTCACTCAAGTGAGAGAAGGAATCCGGAGTTCTGACCTCTGTCGCTATTCCAGAATCAGGGATGCTGTCTCGTTTGCCAAGGCATCGAAAATCAGATGGGCTGGACATGTAATGAGATTTGGAGACAACCTCTGGACTAGAGCCATTACCGACTGGATCCCACGGGATGTCAAAAGATCACGTGGCCGCCCACCTACAAGATGATCAGAGTTCCTTGTCAAGAACCTGAAGGAAGGGTTTGAGGCTCTTCATATTCCTGGATCAACCAGATGCCATTGGGCTACATTGGCACTTGATAGGGTCCAATGGAAATGTTACTGGCGTCCCGCTCGAGCAAATCGATGAATAACAGGATTCAAGTGATCAAGTGAAGTGATTTAATGTTTTTGCCTCAGTGACTGTTTGCTTTGGTAATATTCCCCTATAATGGTGTCTGTACATAATAGATGCTGGTTAGAGATCTAATTAAAAAGATCAACGTAGACCACCTACCTGTTAGGGTAGCCCAGATTCTTTCTTAAGCATGCAATTTTCTCTCCCTTCTCATAGTTATCTAAACAATAAATCTGTTTAATAAACATACACACAGAGTCAACCTGAAAAATAAAATAGGATAATAGAAAAAGGAATGAATCTGCAAAGCTCATGAGCAGATGGATAAAATAATGGATGAATAAATTTTTTCTGTGACTATTTTTTAAATAAGTAGCGTTATCAAATTATCGGAGAACCATTGGGTCCCCAACAGTATCAGGACAGAAGTTCTCTTCTACCTCTGAGGCCGCCTGGGGAATGAATGAAAACTCACGAGTCCAGCGCAGTTCCAAAAAAGGCTTTTAATAGCACAAAAGCTCTGACAATCAATCCAATATAATGAAAGAACTCTAGCTCTGGTCAGAACTTGGACCATACAAGAGAGTTCAAGTCTCCCACCAAAGAGAGAGGATCTCACCTGAGAGGAGTGAAAAGAAGGAGAAAAGAAGGAGAAAAAGGAGAAGGGGCCGGAAGTCAGTTCCCTTATATACACCAAAGTGATCCTATCTGTTAACAGGGAGGGTCCTGTCAACAAATAACCCTAGAGTGCAGAAGGGTGGTGCTACACCCTATTACAGGTATAAACATAGGATTATGCCAAGGACTAACCCCTTCTTCCGAGATTATCTCTCATGTAAAACACTGGAGAGAGAGAGGGTGCTGATATAAAGTAATACATCTTAATTTCATGGGCTTGATGCAATCCAGATGGTATCCATAAGGTCCTTCTTATTTATTATCTGCACCAGGGTGATTATGAGTATCTCATTCTCCATGTACTGAAAGGGTCACGCTTGCCTGCTTGAGGGCAGACTCGTATGATCCTTCATATAATCTTAAAGATTGTCTCAACATAGCCAGGGTAGCAGTCTCCTGGTAAATTCTAACTGGCCCATGCTGGGTCCAGTGGGTATAAAGAGTAGTTGTGCCCAATCTAGAAAACATAGAAGTCTTAATAGATGTATAGTGTCAGAAGTTATTCAGAGTCAAGGTGACTTCTGTAACTGCCACACCCTCTATCAATGTTTACATAGAAGACAGGTTTCATTAGAATAAACCTTGGCTTAAGAACATCTAAGTAGATTAAGCTGTGAGTGGGTAAAACAACAAAGCTCCCAAACTAGCTAAGTCTGTCATCCAAAATCAAATGACATTATCTTGTCAAAATTTATCATAGTATAAGGCAAAACTATAAAAAGTTAATATTTATATTTGTGGTAACTGGGTTTTTTTTTGTATGAACAATGTTTTATAAATTCACTGTATAACTGTTTTCCCATTCATCTATTTGCTCAAGCAGGCACAAGTAACATCTCCATATGTCCTGTGGCAAGCAAGTGTAGCCTAAGAGCATCTGCTTGCTCCTGGGACAGGAAGAGCCTCAAACCATTCTTCAGGTTATGGAATTGAGGTCATAATTGTTACTAGTTTTAGGAGATTTGAAATGTCCAATGCATAGATAAATATGTAACATCCTATAATAATAAAATAATTAAAATCTCCATAATTTTTAGCAAGTCATATTTTAATAAACTTCCATTTGATATTATGAGTGCATTTTACATGAACAGTTTGTACTAAGCCATGTCTTATTACTTCTACTAAAACACCCTATTAAGTGCCTCCACTCATAAAATATAGGTTCTTCAACATTATTCTCACCATCATACTTTTGTTCCTGCCTAACCAACAGTCCTCCAGTTCCCAAATCATTAACGATATGTCTGGTTTATTCTCATTCAACCAAATTCCATATCATATGATCTTTATTCCCAGTTTTTTTATTTATCTTATATTTATTTAAGGTTTTGTTAATTTCTTTGGAAGCTTTCTGTAGAAGACATTTATCCATAAATTATTTTTAATCTTCTCCTTAAAAGCATCATACCACAAAGCATGCTATTACCCCTTCTGATATTTTTGTTCCTATACATATCTTAATGTACTTACAGCCATGACCTTTCTATTTTCTGAATACTGAGTCACTCTTACATTTTTATGTATTGGAAACCCATGGGAACAATTTTATCACCTTCTTTCCCATTATCTATTATTTGTGCAAACTCATCATTACTTTCTTCAACCATTTCTATATAATTAACTGCTTTTCTTTCTGCATCTTTCTGTTATCACTACAAATTTCTTGTCGTATCTGAACATGAGCTAACTTATCATGGGCCACAGTACCTTTATTTTTTGAAGAGTCTTATTTTCTCTGAGTTCTGACATCTTCCATAATGACATCATCTAGTTGGGCACTAATGTTACTGCATTAACCATTTTAATTGACACATGCAGCACACTATTTCTTGGTCTCTTTGTAAACATACATTTTGCAACATAGTATTCTTATTTAAAATGAACTGTTTTTCTTGATTAGTGTCTAGGGGATCATTTTAGTCCTTCTTAAATGGAATACAACTTAATGTGAAAGTGAGGCAATAACTATCTGATTGCCCTTCTGACACTCTATCCCAAAGTAAAGAGACTCCAAGACTCCAAGTTACAAAACTGCACAATGAGATCACTTGTATCACTTGTATTCCAGTTGATCATCGATTTTTTTCTAGCAGGCACCAGTAATATCTCCATTCGTTGGGAATGAGGTTCATTATTGTACTGTTTTTGGCATATTGAATACAACACGTGTAGCTTTCTAGGCTCTGCTGTGGGTCTGGGTTTATCAACATGTATACTATGTCAGACCATCAACCACCCAGGGGCCCACAGGGCAGAGCTCTGGGTGCAGAGAAGCCTGCCACATGCTAATGAAAACAGGCACCGAAGTCACACCTTCAACACCTCAAGGGGCAAGCACATTGAGATAGCTCCAAATTTTCTTCCTTTTCTGTCAAAACATACTTATTATGTACAGTCCTTCACAGAACACCTATCACCACATAAAAACAAATGACTAATAAAGTGCAAATTGAAATCCCACAGCATCAATAGTAACAAAAACATTATATCGCAGCCTATTGTTTAATTAAACATCCTCTCTATCAAAAATCAAAACAAAACTTTGGTCTGATCTATGAATCGCTTTGACCTCATATTTCTGTTTTTCTTGGTAATGAATCATCTTCACACTATTCCCTCCCTCAAATAAATCCATTTTTCATAAATAATTTAAATATATTTAAATCAATTTAAATATATTCGAACATATCAATTTTAATATATAATTATATAATATATATTATATATGCCAAAGGGGAGGAGGGTATATGTATGTATATATTTTATAAATATGCAAAACACTGAGAAAACCTGGTTGCTTTACACAAACATTGAACCCTATTATGGGCTTCAGAATTCCATGAGTATGCATTTATTTTCATGTTCTCCATGGATTTCTCAAGAGAGAAATCCATGATCTCTCTTGAATACACATTTCTCTTTGTTTCTCTACCTTCAGTCTCTCTACTTTTTTTTCAATAAAATGTTTCCTTCCAGGAGTGACCCCTGGGCACAGAGTCAGAAGTTAGGCCAGATCAGGAACATGTGTGCTCTCCAAACTCTGGTCCCTCAGATAAAGAAGAAAACACTTCCATATTATTTTTCCTATGATTGTTATGGCTACTCAGGGAATTACAATATCAAATGTGTATATGAAGAGCATTTATCCAATGGCCTTATAAATGTCACTGAAAATTATATGTGGACCATATTAAATCTGTACCATGTACTGACTAGGATAGTGATTTTAACAATGTTGTCTTTCTATCTATGAATAGGAGAATGAAGTCATTTCCTTTGGTCTTCTATCTCTTGCAATAATTATTTACTTTTTATTGTATCCGTTTTTCATCTCCTAAGATGATTCTAATGTAAAGGATTATTAATATGCACTGTTACTATTATTGTTATTATTATTATTATTATTATTATTATTATTATTCACTAGGTCACTAGATCACTAGACATCTGGTTGTTCATCAATTTTCTCGAACGGGCACCAGTAACATTTCCATTTGACCCTATCATGTCCATGTAGCCCAATGGCATCTGCTTGCTTCAGGAATACGAAGAGCCTCAAACCATTCATTTAGGGTCTTGACGAAGAAGTCTGACCATCTTGTAGGTGGGCAGCCACGAGATCTTTTGATGTCCCATGGGATCCAGTCGGTAATGGCTCTAGTCCAGCGGTCATCTCCACATCACATTACATGTCGAGCCCATCTGATTTTCGATGCCTTGGCAAAGGAGACAGCGTCCCTGATTCTGGAACAGGAACAGTGTCATAGATTTGCTTGAGCAGGCAACTGTAACATACCCACATTTCCTCTCACAAGCAAGTATAGCCCAAGGGCATCAGCTTGCTCCAGGAACACAAAAAGCCTCAAACCATTCCTTCAGGTCATAGGATGAGGTCCATAATTGTTACTGGTTTTTGGCATATCAAATACAACACAAGTAGCTTGCCAGGCTCTGTCGTTTAGGTGGTACACTCTCACTAGTAGACTCTTATCTAGAGCATTTATTCATGAACCTCAATGGGGAGAGATCAGCTTTTCTCTTGGGTGGATCTCTGAGGAACTGTGCAGTCCAGATGTTGAGAATGACTGACCTCATTGTCTGGGGTTTCCTCTGACTTCTTGCTAGGCTCACTGGGATGACGGGCCATGGCTAGAACCTGCCTAGAACTGTATACAGTGTATAAATGTGAAAGATCCTGAGTAGGGCCTGGTCCTAACTTCCAGTACTATCTAAGACT